>JADWQK010001974.1:0-33978 GCA_017933935.1 Sesamia nonagrioides
AGGGTCGCTGCGTCAGCCGCCGCACTATGGGAAAATCGCGTATGTTTCGTCTCAAAACTCCGTATCTCAGTTATTTCAAAACTAAATGATCTGTCATTTTGCATACATATAGGTGAATGTATAAGGTTTAAAAGAAAAAATAATAATTTTGAAAATTATGTTTATTAATTTATTTAAAAAATAAAAAAAATACATGCATTTATAAGAAAATATACTTTTTTTTTTAAATTTACTTACATAAAATAGAATTAAATATCATTGTATAAACAGTGTCTAACGAGAAAAAAATAATGTACAAAATTCAACAATCTCCTACAGATTTTCGTTGACAGCAAGAAGGGACTTGGCTTCATCGAAAAGTTCTTTCGATATTGTTTCTGAGGTATTTCTCAAACTTGATATATATGGATCAGAAGTGTACAATAATGTATGGAACACGTCTGTATTGGTAGCCGCTCTTGAACATTTTCTAGAATGATGAAGTCTAAACTTTTTGTAATCCTTGTTGCGGGATTCTTGAGCGTCTTCGGACAATTGTTCGATAGGTAATATAGCATAGTACTCAATGATTTTTTCTCCGTGAATAAGTATTTTATGTACGGAGGAAGGCATATAATACCAATTATAATTATTTACGTACAGTTGGGCGGTACTATATGCGTATTCACCGAACTTTTTTGAATCAATAGTCATTCCAGATGACATAGTTTGTAGTATAATGTACATTCGTTTTATAAGTTCTACGTCTACACCTGTAATGTCTGCAGAGCAAGAGTAATTCTGAAAAAATCTCCGCGCTGTGTTGCCGTCATTACTATTTCCAGTGCCTTGTCGAGGTTTATCGATATGCAGTCCCATTTCCTCCCTAAACCGCTTTTGTACCAGTTTTTTCTTTTCGTCTTTGTTTTTTTATTTTCTGGTGTAGTGGCTGACCACTTTTGGAAAGACAAGTTATAGTAAATGTGTAAAATCATCTCCATACTTCTAATCCAAGCGTGTAGTGTTGACAGTCCATATTGAAATGAACTTTCATTCACATCTCGTGTCCTAACTGCCTCTAAGTTATTCATTTGCCGAGGAGTAGCACCACAAATTGTACAAGAAGCGCTCGAAGGAGTTTCAGTTAAAACTTGTGCTACTTTACCACCAATCATGGTTAAAAATAGGTTATGAGTAATTTCAATTACTTCACCATTCTTATTTATCATGGAAGGAGACAGGTTTTCAATTTGATTTTTGATATCAGCCACAACAGAAGCGGTTTTTTCAGGAGTTTATTTGGCAAATTCTATCAATATAGGCCTGCAATATCTTACGGATGAGCAAGTTTCATTTTTCCAAATAACAATATTAGTTGTCTCATCTATGAGTTTAATGGGTACAAGTGAAGCAATAAAAAGGTTCGCATCTGATGTGAAATCGCTTTCTTCGGGCAAAACTTGCTTGTATTCACTTTGCCCTGATGACCCGTCACAACCCCATTTGCAGAATAGTTTCAACTGTCTTAAACCGTTTTTGTAAACTGAACCAATTAGTAATATACGTGCCACAGTATGATCCAATAAGTTTTGCAGATTGACTTTTGCACTTATGTTAGTAATGGTTATGCTCGAATCTGGTGGGTAACACATCTTCTTCGCTTCGGCTAAAGTTGGATAAGAAGGAAACACTGAGCAGTTTTTGTCCGCCAAACAAATACGAAGTTTCCCATACTGTTCTTTGTTAAGGTCTAAGTCAATAAATATCCGCAGTGCTTCTTCCTTTGTAAAAGGTATAACATCTTCAGGGTTCTCAGTTATGAATTTAAGAAACTTTTTTTTATCATTTTTTGACGCAGTTCGTATAATATTAACAATTGTGGCCTCCTCCGTCTCACCCATAGACCGCAACTCCTGAGTATATGCATTGAGCACACAGTCCAGTCCGTACTCTTGTATTAATTGCATGTTTTTTCGTTTCTTTGTTTTTTCTGAAGATGCTTCATATGGTTTCGATGGTCTGCCACCTGCACTGCTTCCAGACGTATTAGGGTCATTAACTGTGACTCGACACTCCAGTGGAACACGAAATTCACCATTTAACCAGTCTACGTTATTACTTTCAAAGCGTTCTCTTTTCCGGGATGCATTTCTCCAGCGTTCGTTACATTTAGATACCAAGTTTCTTTGAATGTAGGAGACCACAGTATTCATATCATCTGGTGACAAATTGAAATTTTCTTGCAAGTAGTTTTCTATATTATTCCCATTTATCAACAAATTGCACAACTCTCGTTTACTACAAACAAATTCACCCATTATTTTCAAATCAGATAACTTCTGTGAATATTTGAAAATAGGTATTAACTGCTTTTTAAGGCAACTGAATTTCTGATGAACAACTGTGGATGTTTCAGGGTTCGCCTTTCTTTTATAGGCCAATGAATTAGTGCTATGTGCAAAAAGATAAGAAACTAATATTTGCACTCTTCCCATAACCAACCTGTTTTTAATTTGACCCTAATTGATATAGTGACCATATTTTATCAAATATGGTGGTCAAAACTATATCAAAACCACAAATAACTATAAATAATAATGACTATTTTATCAATTTGACCTTAATAGATAACAGATGATTATGTGAGCAGTAAAAAGATATTGGAAAAAAATTATCTCGCGATATGTTTTGGTACCGTGTCAGAAAAGGCGCAAGTATGCGCAACTTTTTTTTTCTCCTTGTGTAAACTAATGTATAAAGATCGTAATACAACAAATATCTCGACAGCGGCAAACAGCGGTAAACGGGTAAGTCTCGTTAAAAAAAAGTAACCTGAAAATTATACCATCTTAAACTACATTGGTTAATTTTAATTTATTTATTTATTATATATAATATTATTTAAGAAACGTTATGAGGAGATTATAGGCATTTCAAAAATGTATAATACTTATACATTTATACGAAAAACTTTCGAGTAATGTCTCGTTGAATTGTAGTAATGTATTGTGCCAAAATCACATCATTGAACATGAGTTAGCTTTGATGCCTTTTTATATACATTATAGTTAGAAAAAAATAATTAAAAAAATATAGAAAAGAAAGCTTATTTATAAGACTAAATTAATTAATTAGTTCTACTCCACAACAACGACTTTCACGTGAAACGGTTTTGAGACGGCCTTGTATGGGGCTTTCCCATAGTGCGCCGCCTGGTGCGACCTCCCTTTTGCCAGGACTAGCGTGTCGTCAGCGTAACAGACTACACTGACGCCGATAGGGAGGTCAGCGCGCAGCACCCAGTCGTACCCGATGTTCCACAGATGCGGTCCCAAGACCGATCCCTGTGGAACACCGCACGACATCTCTCGCCGATTCCACACTCCTTGGTGACCGGGGTAAATTATGGCCCTGTCCGTCAAATAGGCCTCGACCACTCGACAGAGATAGGTCGGCATCCGGTGATACCGGAATGCCTCCCTGATGCAACTCCAGGGAAGGGTGTTGAAGGCGTTGGCGATGTCTAGAGACACCGCCAAGACAACCCCACCCCGGGCCACAGCATCCCCTGTCGTGAGGGCTCGCACGCGCATGATGGCGTCCACTGTTGAGCGCCCCCTGCGGAAGCCAAACTGGCTCTCCGCCAAATCCGGGCCCGCTCGCCTAAGTTGCCCGACGAGGCGGTCTACAATGACTCTTTCGAAGAGCTTGCCCACCTCGTCAAGCAGCACAATGGGCCGGTAAGCGGACGGAGAGTCCGCAGGGCGCCCTGGCTTCTTTATGAGGACCAGTTTCCCCGTCTTCCAGCGAAGTGGGAACTGGCCCCTCTCCAAACATGCGCTTAGTAGCCCCCGTAGTCGAGGCCCGAGAGCCCCTAAGGCCAGGACCCAGGCTTTTCCAGGTAAGCCGTCGGGTCCTGGGGCGGTATTTTTGGCATTCAGCTTACGTACCGCCGCTCTTAACTCTACCTCGGTCACATGACGTATGGATCAGCATCATTCAGCTCAACCATATTGAAGGGAACCCAATGACCCAACACACACGCCACCACCAGCGAAGCATTTGAGTGAGCATGGCATCCTCAACAGCCACAGCACAATCAAGTCAATAAAAAAGACTAACCCAACAAATAGATGCCTTATTACATTCTTACATTGTTCTCACACGTGTGCCATGCAATTATACAATAGGTACCAAGAAATTGAATCTACACAATGCTAAGATAGTTTTGTCCATGGTTCAGCAGCTCCAACAGTGTTCCTGAATACTCAGTTTAGCTCCTGTGTAGCTGTACAAGTACTGTAATCAAACGACGTTACTTTAATTTTTACCCGTAATTTTGGTTCATAAACGAAACCACAGAACCGATTTCTATAAAATTCCTATGAGACAAAACTAAAAGTATGGGCTATACTAGACATGACGCGATTACGCAACCTAAATTCAATCCCATGATTTTAATTGATTGCTGCATAAGAGTGAAGAGTAGGTAGTGATCGTCCTATATTAAACTTCAATGCTGTAGATATTTGAGGAATTCCCTCGACTGTCTATGGTCTTCATCATCAGATTTATTGCAGACCATTATTTTAACCCATATAGGTGCAAACTACTCATCAATATAAATGAAGCTAGTCCTAATACAAGGTAGCTACTGTAAATCGTTGAGGAGTTCCCTGAACCGACCTTGTCTTCTCATCAGCCCCTTAATGACAGTCACAACCCATGTTAGGTGTAAGGTTCCTATCAATACAAATTAATCAAGCACAAACAAAAGGTAGCTGCTGTGAATCGTTGAGGAGTTCCCTCGCCTATCTCCCGGCTCCATCATCAGACCTACTCCAGACCCTTATTAAATTGTAGTGCTATAAAATACCTAATGAAAAAACTTACAAATGGACTAGGTTACTAGATTTTTAAAGTTCCCTTGATTTCTCTGGTCTTTCACCATCAAACCCAGATGTCCATATCATGGGACCACCCTCGGAATGTCTTCTTTGCAACAACAAAAAAAAGAATTCTCAAAATCGGTTCATAATCGAAGAAGTTATACACGGACAACATAAAAAAAAATCCTCCTCCATTTGGAAGTCGGTTAAAAAATTAGACAGAATTTCTCTCGAACCCTTATATACTCATGAATATAATGAATAATAATAATGTAGCATAAACAATTAAACATACAGTTATTTCAGATCAAATTATTCTACGTTATCAGAAATCAAATTAAAGTAATTCAAAAACATAAAAGTTTTGTTTATTTCTTTTAGTTACCTTCTTAAAAATAACAACTAAAAATAATATTTTTAAAAATAGAAAACATGTTACATCACTCCGTATTATGCCCATGTTGAATGTCATAAATAAATTCATAATTATAATAAATTATTTATATTATATTCTAATTATGATATTCAACATAATATATAATATATGTATATTAAAATACATATTTAAAACAGAAATAAAAATAACTTTCAGTAAAAATTATCAACTATGGTTTGGTGTGTATGATTAGTTAAATTATTATTATCGAGCAGATTTCAACTGGATTAAAAGAAAAAAAGGAAAAATACATCTATTTCCGACAAAAAGAACAAGTTTGAGGTAAACATTCGTCACGTGCACGCAAACGGTCACCGAGACGAGACGGCTTTTTTTAAATTGTTAATTTATCAAAAAATATTTTCGCTAACCCCTATTCATTTTTTAAATACCTACCTATTCAATAGTATATCACACGCAAGGCTGGAAATGAAACGAAAGTCACTCCCATTTTGTGTGGGGGTACGAAACCTGTGAAACCTGAATATATGTAGTTTGTTAAGAATAAGCAACTGAATCGATTCCAATCATGTTTACCCCATGTTATATTTTTATAATATTACATTTAGAAATTGTTGCAGTGTGGTTACCGAGCGCGCAACAGAGCTGAGTAGATCGGTAGGCGCGTAAGACAGGGTGCGGGCGAGCGGCGCGTTGACCATATTTTTGTTGGGACAACCAGGTAACAAGCTCAACATTACTATGTGGTTTTTCATGATATCTTTTTGAAATTTTGTAAATAGATTTTTTACTATTACGCTGTATAAATAAATAAGACCGTTAAACTACACACATCAAAAGTGTCTAGGGATCAACATATATTTTTGCAATAACTTTTCTCCTGATTGATATTAATTAAAATTTTCTTTAAGGATTCATCAAATAAAGTGTTTTCGTTTGTCACAGTAACGATAAACCAAGTCACCTTTGTTATTAGGAAAATGGCAAATTTCTTTATTAATAATAAAGAAATTTGCCATTTTCCTAATAAAGGGATATTTGACATTTGAACCACTAACACAAAAGTTCGAAAAAAAGACTGAAATAACAGTTTTCTCTAAAATTTTATTGGGTAACTTAAACAATTAATAATCCGTGTTTTTACCGCGAACACTAACAACACAAGAACATCGGTTTGGCATACTCAAAATGAGTTCATCCAAATCACGCTGTGGAATGGCCGCCCATGTTCGTTGCAACAACAAAAAAAGGTCTTCTTGCGACTGGATACCCTCCATATTCGGCAGAGCGCTTCTCTGTAGCATATCCCATGCATGCTCAATCGGGTTCAAGTCTGGCGACTGAGCAGGCCAGGGCAGGACATTGATGTTAGCTGTGGCGAGAGTCTGTCTTACAACTCTTGCGGTGTGCGGTCGTGCATTATCATGCATTAACTGAAATAAGGGACCGATTTGCACTTGTAGAGGAACGATGACGTCTGATACAATCGTTTCAGCATAAATTTGAGCGTTGAGGTTGCCTCTAATCCAAATCAACTCAGTTCTTCCGCCGATCCAAATACCCGCCCATACCATGATGGTTCCACCACTATAAGGATGGACTTCCTGGCAGGATTTTAATCGCTGTTGGCGTCCAGGGGTTCTCCAGTGTCGTATACGTCTTGTATCCGGTCTCATACCAAAACGAGACTCATCAGAAAAGCACACGAAACGCCATTGTTCTTCTGCCCAACTTCTGTGTTCAAGAGCCCATTGATATCGAATCCTACGATTGTGCATTGCTATAGGTGGTACCCGTAGCGGTCTTCGGGAATGAAGGTTCACTTCATGCAAGCGGTTTCTGACTGTTTGGTCGCTAATTAAGTTCCCTGAAGAGTGATGAAGCCTCACGGCCAACATCATGGCGGTTATTGTTGGAGCTCTTCGAGTTAAGATTTGAATGTATCGGTCTTGTCTCCGTGTGGTGCAGCGATACCGTCCTCCATGGCGCTCAGCCACGGTACCAGTGCTTCGGTAACGTGTCCAAAGTCGACTGATAACACTCTGACTTGTATTCAGAGCTAAAGCCACAGTACGTTGCCGGGAACCAGCTTCTATCATTCCCACGGCTCTGAGCATTTCTTCCCTGCTTAAATGACGTCGCTGCTCCATAATAACGTTGGTTTTAATCAGTAGTAGGGAAACAGTAGCACTAATAATGTCTTCAATGCGTTGTATGTTTTTATAGGGAAAATATTGACAGCTGATTTTCATCTTTTACTCGAATTTGATTCACAGTTCCTGATTCAAATTATGAAATGCACCAAAAAGGATCCATATAAATCTATAAAATCATAAATTTATTACAAAGCCACATCTCAATCTCAAGAAATCCGCATAAAAATGCTTGATCCCTAGACACTTTTGATGTGTGTATTTTACTGTATTTACACCAATTTCAATATCGTAATGTCTCTAATCTTATCTTATCTGTCTGTAATCTTATTATGGACTTGTGCTTGTAATGTAAACTAAACGCACGAGTTTTTTTTTTTAAGTTTAATGAACCATGCACGGCCTCCGTCTAAAAATGAACGATACTTTTAAAAACCTTAGCAAAAAGTTTTTATGTTAGAATAGTGGGCAATATTTTATGAATAAAATTAACTTTGGGAGATAAAATAAAATAAATAAATATTAATATATTAATTCTTTTAATTAATTTTGACAATACATTACAACCATTTATCCGTAAAAAAAAAACATAAAAATATTACTTAAAAAAAAAAGTAAAAGCGCGCGTATCGCTAGGAAGAAAACGCAGAGCTATTTGCAGATGTCGCTGATGGCGTTTGACTCATAACAATTAGCTGTCAGCCGCATCACGTTTTAGGTTGAGATTTTTTTTGTGTTTGACGAGGTTTTTTTTAGGTAAAGCAGAGCAATGTATTGTACATGGACTGTTTCAAGTTAAAAAAGGAGTTAAAAGTCTAGAGGAGCTTCAGTAAAAGGACGAAAAGCTGATCTAATTACCAGGCAAATAACAATGCCCACACTTTAAAATGAATGTAAACTTATTAGTGTGTTAAGTTACATTAATTTTGTAGTAGGTTTAATGTTTCTTTAGTTATATTTAAGTAAATATTAATGTAATTATTATTGCCACATTTTGAAAGTTTCAACCCTATTAACCTAAAATTATTATTCAGACTTGAATCGTATGACCGAAATTTTTACTTCTTTACTTCCTAGGGAAAGAGTGATTTCCATTATTATTGTAACAAATTGCTACACAACGCGGCATATTTTTTATCAACAACGTGAACTCGAACAAATTACATGGGTTTTGACAGTTTATTTGGGTCAAACGATATCAGCGCCTCTAGTGGCGAGATTTGTCAGTTTTCTTCCCCATTGGTGGACAAGTAAAAATTAAAATTATATCGCGCGCTTTTTCTTTTCGCTGTATTGTTTTTGTTCCAAAATTTCGTCAAGTAGTGATGAATGTATTAATTTGACACCGCCACAAGTCTTAAACGCTGCGAAAAAGGCTACTCTAAGCCTCTTGCCTAAAAAATCAACCGATAGATACAAACGTATGAGAACTTCATCATATGGAAAACAAATTCATTTTCAGAAAATGCCTATTTCATGGATTTTTCTCGAAAATATAAGTTAAGCTCATTGTGGTGCTACTATTCAATGCTAAAAAGCACTATCAAAACAAACCATGGTATTGATATCAAGTCAAACTCCAATTTGCTAGCATTTCTAAAAAGACGCTCAGTCGAAAGTCGTTTCGGCTGACAATATCAAGAAATTCCTAAAAGAAGCTCCGGATTGCCAATGTTGGCAACAAAGGTCAATTGAAACTAAATTATTGTTATTAATTTCTTTCACTTTCGTATTTCTTTACAATATAAGTGTTTATACATTATTTTTATCTCTTTTCAGGTTGCATTAATATTCGGTATAATTGGTGCATGTAGACAGTATGTCGAGGATCATGGGCGGACTCTTCTTGTCCAGGTCAAAAATACAAAAAATAAAATTCCGAGGTCGTTCACAATACAGGGGCCTTTTTACGACGTAGTGAAGAAATACGAAGCGCTTCGTTCAACAAAAGCTAATTCCAACAGATATTTCCAATATCACAAAAAAGGAAAATGTATTAACCAACCCATTGGCATTAATTAATAAATTTGGACGAATCCCGAAAACACACGGCACAGTTTCAGAAAGTCTCTGCAATATTGCTCGCCGATTCAGGTGCGGACTTATTGACACTAAAATGCCACGGAGGATGGTGGTTGAGCAATGTAGCCGAAGGATACATAGATGACTCGATAAGAAATAAAGAAGTAATTAGCACTCGCATTACAACCAACATAGATTTGGAGTCAAATGTTGACTTTTGCAGACGCGTGTACATTCCACCATCGTCGCCGCAGCCGCAACCGCCTCCGCCTCCGCCAGCGACTGCAGAATTCTGTGGTCTCGTTTCTCCTACTTTCACTCAAGAGAGTGAGAGAGAGAGAGAGAGACTGTAGAAATTGTAACTAATAATAAGAACTGGACAACATTAAAAAAGTCAACTGGCAACGTAACAATCACTTTTCAAATTACTTCAAATTTCTATCTGCTTCAACAAGTAATTAAACATTTATTTATTTCCTCGCAAATATGTTATAAAATGTCGTACTGTTATGGTTTCCCAATGTTAGGGAAAACCCTTAATTAACAGTAATATATTGATTATATAGATTTCTGTATAAAATGCATTATCATCATCTTTAGGCTAACCTTGCGTCCCGCGGTCCTGTGGAGCCAGTCCGGGCGCAACCGTTAAGCCGGCTACATCATATTCTGTCGCGTGTCTGCCAGTTCATTTTTTATTCAAGTTCAAACCCGAATTGTGTCAAGGCTAAAGCCCTTAATAAATTACTACTTCCGTGTAACCAACAAAGTGTTTTTTTTAAAAAACTGTTTCTCGGGTTCTCGTATAACATTGGTGGCAGCTTAAGGGATTTTAGTAAAAGGAAATCCTCGGAACGCCTCAGTTCAGTGAACTTTTGTGTTGTGACCGTGACCGTGAAAAGTGCCGAAATCTTAATTTCCAAATCGCTGTGTCCTTTCATTCAACATCGCTGTATCCTGCTGGTTGAACCAGATCGTCACGTGCCTGTCAATCGGGCATACTCCGAATTCCAACCACTCACCTCGAGTGAGTTCTCCGAGCTCCGAAATGATTCGTGTCGCCGTCACAGTTGCATTGCTCCTGTGAGTACATCTATTCTATAAAAAAGTGTTATTTCGTGTTCATGTGAGTACATCTATTCTACATAAAAAAAATACAGTATTCCGTGTTGCAAAATTAGTGCTGGTGATCATACTCGTTTACAAATTTCATCGTAATTCTAAACTAAATTGAAACTTATAATTGAACTCTATATAAGTACTTTTAATAATATTTAGGAGATAAAATAATTCCAGTGTATTAAGCCCTTATCATACTGTTCCGAGAATAGTGCCGCATTCCATTTCAATAGCGCACTTGCACTCTGCCTTATCTTTGTTTTGTCTACGATAATGCCCAAAGACGAGCCTGTCGTCATGTCTAAGGAATTAGATATAAATTTCATCAGCAAATTCATAAATAAATTCGATGGTAACCGGGAGAAATTGGGCGCATTTTTAAATAATTGCAGAAATGCAATCGGCCTTACGTCATCACATCAGCAAGACATAGTTTTAAAATATATTTTAAGCCAATTAGAAGGCCGTGCTGAGAGTGCGTGCTCAATTAAAGAGTTCGAAAACTGGCAGCAACTGGAAGATTTTCTCAAAGATCAATTTGGCGAGAAAAAACACTACGCTGCACTACTCTCGGATCTTCAGGACTGCTGTCAGTCTAATAGCGAGACGGTTAACCAGTTCGCACTTCGAGTAGAGACGTGTCTAGCCAAACTATTAACTGAAATTAATATATCAATACCCACTAAAAAGAAAGGCGAATTGGCTGGCCGTGTCGCCGCAATGCAAGACTTAGCATTATATTCATTTATTAGTGGCTTGAATTCTCGATTGTCTACCGTAGTCAGATGCCGTGACCCTGAAACTTTAAATGAAGCCATTGGCTTCGCTGTGTCCGAAGAGAAGATTTTACATACTATTTCCAAACGAAATCCGTCAACAACTAACAGCCATTCACTTAATCACGGACGCTGGCCTCAACGCCGCTTCCAACAAAACCGAAATCATACACAGCAAAGTTATCCAAATGAATTTAATAATAATAAACCATCAACATCAGGCCCTCCAGTGTGCCGCTATTGCAAAAACACGGGCCACACTATTGAGGAATGTAAGAAACGGGAATTCAATAATCGCTTCAGGGATTTAAATAATCAAAGACCATTTCCAAAGCGTTACCAAAATAATCAAGCTCAAATTCACGCGATGAATAGTAACGAAGGTGAAAATGTCGAAGTGGACGATTTAAACGAGTAAAGGGCTCACGGTGGTACCTCGTGAGACCCAAACATCAAATTTTAAAATATCGCCGTAACAAAGGTACCAATGCTATATCCTCTGTATCCCCTAAAAATAGGGACTTGCGAATTAATCGCAACACCACTGTATCCTCTGTATCCTCTGTATCCCCTAAAAATAGGGACTTGCGAATTAATCGCAACACCACTGTATCCTCTGTATCCTCTGTATCCCCTAAAAATAGGGACTTGCGAATTAATCGCAACACCACTGTATCCTCTGTATCCTCTGTATCCCCTAAAAATAGGGACTTGCGAATTAATCGCAACACCACTGTATCCTCTGTATCCTCTGTATCCCCTAAAAATAGGGACTTGCGAATTAATCGCAACACCACTGTATCCTCTGTATCCCCTAATGACAGGGACCCGCAAACTCATTGCACTGTATCCTCTGCACCCTCTGTATCCACTAATATCGCCTCGAACTCAACTGCTCCTCACCCAATACCTGAAACAAAAATTTTTGAAATTAATATTGGTTCATTTAGGAAACGCTTACCTCATATCCTTGTCCATTCCTCAGTGTCAAATACTACCATATCTCTCCTCGTAGACTCTGGTGCCACTGTGAGTGTACTGAAAAAATCTTCCATACAAATACCAGTCGATATCTCAACAGAAGTAATCCTATTGAAAGGTATCGACCCCACTAATCAACCTACACCCACAATGGGCCACTTTCCGCTTAAATTAAAAATAGACGATGAAATTACTGTTATACATAAATTCCATATAATACCCCGAATATACTTACCTTATGACGGTATACTCGGCACTGATATGCTACTCGCCTTTGGCTGTACAATTGACTACACTCGTGAAATCTTGAAAATAGGTGAAAATGAAATAAAGTTACATTTCAATGAACCAATTTACACAATTCCTCCCAGGTCTGAAACTATCATAGAATGCTCCGTGTCCAACCCAGAGGTGAAAGAAGGGCTCGTACTAGACCAGTGTTATCACGAAGACTTGTTGATCGCTAATTGCTTAGTTGCAGTCAAGGAAAATAAAAGAATCAATTTATCAGTGATCAATACCTCTGAAACCCCTATTACCTTGAAGTCTAATTTAGATATCACACTTACTCCTTTAAGTTCCTTAAGCGAACTTATTAATCCAGTAGACACGCGTGCAGTTAGTCATATTGAAAACGTAGACTCTTATCTCCGAACCCAGGAAGTATTAAACCTTCTTAGAATATCTCACCTTAACTCTGAAGAAGCAAATACTCTTCATGATGTTTGCTCTGAATACTCAGACATATTCTTTATCCCTGGTGATAGACTATCTCATACAAATGCACTTAAACATAATATAAAAACAAGCGATCAAAATCCAATAAACACAAAATCTTATCGGTTCCCAGAGGTACACAAACAAGAAGTCAAAAGACAAATTGACCAAATGCTGGAACAAGGAATCATAAAACACTCAGAGTCTCCATGGTCCTCGCCAATATGGGTTGTACCAAAAAAGATTGATGCATCCGGTCAGCAAAAATGGCGCATAGTTATCGATTACCGAAAACTGAATGATATCACCATTGGTGACAGCTACCCTATTCCGCAGATATCCGAAATCCTAGATCAGCTGGGTCAGAGTAAATACTTCTCTACCCTTGACCTTGCATCTGGATTTCATCAAATTTTAATTAATGAAGAAGATGCTTCTAAAACGGCATTTAGTGTACCTCAGGGACATTACCAGTTCACAAGAATGCCATTCGGCTTAAAAAACGCACCCGCTACCTTCCAACGTTTAATGAATACAGCTCTCACAGGCCTTCAAGGCATAAGGTGCTTTGTGTACCTAGATGACATAGTTATATATAGTCATGACTTGAATTCTCACATCGAAAACCTTGCGTCAATATTCCAAAGGCTTAGAGATTACAATCTAAAACTTCAACCCGATAAATGCGAGTTTCTCCGACGTGAAGTCGCATATCTCGGCCATTTAATAACTAAGGACGGTGTAAAACCTAACCCTGATAAGATCGGTAACTCAATTTCCTACTCCCAAATCTCCCAAGGACATTAAGTCCTTCCTCGGACTTGTGTCTTATTATCGTCGTTTCATTGATAACTTCGCGAAAATTGCAAAACCTCTAACGCAACTGTTAAAAAAGGACGTCCCTTTCCTATTGGAAAATCAACAACAAGTCGCTTTCGATGAACTCAAACATAAACTTACCTCTGCTCCTGTTCTTATTTATCCGGACTTTTCTGCCCCTTTCATCTTAACTTGTGACGCCTCTAATTATGCCATTGGTGCAGTTCTCAGTCAAGGCTCAGTCGGTAAAGATAAACCAATAGCCTATGCCTCTCGAACCCTCAACAAGAGCGAATGTAACTATAGTACCACTGAAAAAGAACTCGTCGCCATCCTGTTCGGTTGTAAAACCTTTCGCCCTTATCTCTATGGGCGAAAATTCCTAATCATTACAGATCATAGGCCATTAAAGTGGTTATTTAATCACAAGGATCCTAGTAGTAAATTACAGAGATGGCGCTTGAAATTAATGGAATATGAATATGAAATTGAGTATCAAAAAGGAAAACTAAATGCCGCTGCTGACGCCTTATCGCGATATCCTGTAAACCCAATTCAAACATCAGAAAGTGATCCTGTCCCGTCTACTTCTAATCAAAACACAGAGGACCCCTCATCTCGATTTAGCCCTCTAACTCTCGAGGATCTCGATATCCAACTACCTCCTGATGCCCTAAACCTTGACAATAAACTACCGTCGGTAGAGCCCTTAGAAAATGATGATTCACTGCCAGGAATCGATAATCTTTCTACGCCATCTACATCTAACAAATCCCCGAATACCACGACAAATCCTCTTCGTGACGACAATTACAGCAAATTCTTAAAAGCAATGAACGATAAAAACTTTAATAGTAACGCTAAAATCATAGAACACAATGAAAGCATCCTAAAAAGTAACTGTGACATCCTTGTCATACCTACTTCCATCGACCTCGATGCATCCAATCCTTACATAGAAGAAATACTAAGTAGCCTCGAAAACTCTAAAGACTTCTTAGAAAAAGAAAGATCTCTTTATTCCTTTATTTCAATAGATCATAAAGGAAAATCAATATATTTTCTGTTCACTAAAGTATACCATTTTGATAGCAGTTCATATGACGAAATCTATAAAAGTTTACTAAATCTTCGATCCGATATATTACGCGAGTCTAGCGATGCTGACTTAAATTTAGCCATCACTGATTTTAAAAATCCTTTCGACAAACACATCTGGGCAAAAATATACAACATGTTCTGCTACATCTTTAACGATACCCAAACACTAGTTCATATTTACCACAATACAATAATTTACCCTACACCTTCAGAGATACCCAAAATACTTCGCGAAAACCATGATATTCCTATTGCTGGACATCTAGGGTCAACGCGAATGTTTAATCGAGTTAAAGAAAGATATTTCTGGAAAAACATGCGAACAGATATCGAAACTTACGTAAGGGATTGTTCCCAATGCCAAAGTAATAAGGCCCTAAGACAAATTAATAGATCACCAATGCAAATAACCACTACTTCCACCAAACCATTTGAACGACTTAGTCTTGACCTTGTGGGCCCTCTTCCGGAAGCTGGCCTCACAAAGCTTAAATTCATTGTTACATTACAAGACGACCTCACTAAATACTCCCTCGCTTACCCTATCGCTAATGCGACTGCGGAAGAAACATGTGAGTGTCTAGTACACTTTATTTCTGTTTTCGGTATCCCGAAAACTATCTTAACTGACCAAGGCACAAACTTTACTGCAGAACTTTTTAAAAGAACCTGTAGTTTTCTAAAAATAAAACAAATATGGTCTTCCCCATACCATCCTCAAACTCAAGGTGCACTTGAACGCAGTCACTCTACACTTAAAGAATGCCTTAAATCTTATGTCAATGAAAATCATTCTGATTGGCATAAGTATGTCTATACAGCTATGTTGGCATATAATACCTCTACCCACTCGACTACTAATTTCACACCATACGAGCTCCTCTTTGGTCAAAAGCCTTTTATCCCGGATTCTGTCTACGAATTGCAACCAGACCTTACGTATCCGGAATATCTTAAGTCTCTACATCATCGTCTGAAACTTTCGCGTGAAAAAGCCATTGAAAATATACAGAGATCTAAGGAAAGATCTAAACAATATTACGACACCCGTTCGCGACTTGTTCAATATAAGGTTGGAAATTACGTGTATCTCAAAAATCATGTACGCCTGCGTAAAGCTCTCTCACCGATTTGGAAAGGACCGTATAAGGTTGTAAAAGTCAATGGTAGAAGCACCTTGACCTTGCTTATAAATAGACGTCATGTGACGCACCATTACGATGAAGTCAAATTAGCCCCTAGATCTGAAACGTAGTTAAGTACATAGTAACCCTAGTTATGTATATGTTAAGAACTAGTTTTAAGTGTATTATAATTTTAATTTTATTCTATTGCAGTAATTCTGCGCTGGGTCAAGAGTTCATTACGCCCTTGACGAACAGTCCTGGCATCTACTTCGACCCTGTAGGTTCTCTATGTTTAGTTGATAGTCACCTCAGCATAGTAATTCCATATGATATATCTTTTATTAATCCGCACATTCTAAACCTTCGTTTTATTCTCGAGAAAGCCAAACGAGTATGTGATAATGGTAAGGTCTTTGATTATTTAGAATGTACAAATCTCTTTGAACCATTGAACACCCGTTTTAAAGATATAGCCCATGACAATGAGGCGATTTTTCACCTAACGTCGCGCCAGTCGAAAAGGTCAGCACTAATAGGATTTGTAGGTACTATATCCAAAAAATTATTTGGCACAATGGATGAGGACGATGCCATACGATATGATAATGCTATTAAGGAGGTGGAAACAGATCAAAAGAAACTAGCTATTTTAATGAAGGAAAATATATTAGTCATCACCTCTACCCTTAAATGTTTTAACGAAACTCTGTCTATAATCAAACTAAATGAAAAACATCTGGAAAATGCAATCGAAGAAATGTCTCAAGATATTCTAAATCTAACTTACGTTTCAAGAGAATTAGGTATTAGGTCCCGTATGCTAGAAGTAACTTCCATGATAGAAAATAGCCTTCTAGCCCTGTCCTTCAAGGTCGAAGATATAATTAACTCCGTTATGTTTAGCAAATCTAATGTCTTATATCCCACTATCCTAACACCTAAAGAACTCTACACCGAATTGGTTGATAATTACAGATTCTTACCCGAATCTAAGCAACTTCCGGTTCCTCTAAACCTAGATAATATACATACTATTCTAAATATATCAGAGATATCTAGTTACTTCAATAAAGGAAAAGTAGTTTTTGTAGTAAAGATACCTCTCATTAATCCTATACAATTAAATGTATATCATAACTTACCTTCACTGGTTCCTCATGATAAAAGTAATCCAAAATCATATTCGACTATTATTCCATCTTCAAAGTATATTGGTATAAGCAGAGACAGGTCGATGTACTGTAAATTAGATAATCTTGATTATTGCAAAATAGTTAATAATGATCGTCACCTTTGCGAAACGTCAATCTTGTATTCCTCTTCTGCGACACCTTCTTGTGAGACAGAAATCATTACAAAAGTACTTACTTCAATCCCTTCGATTTGTGAAACTAAGTTTATTCATGGTCACGTTAGCATTTGGCAACCACTACGCCATAACAGATGGTTATTTGTAATGTCAGAAAGAACTAGAATAAGTATTGAATGTAATAACCCCCAATCTATAGAAATAGAATTTAGTGGTAATGGTATATTGTACTTACCTTCTGAATGTATTGCCTATTGTAAAGACACCAGGTTAATGCCACAAGAAACTCGTGAAATCGTAATGAAACCTATTATCTCTAATTATAATATTTTAAATGATTCTTGTTGTAATATTGAAGCCTTTAATAATATTGTTACGAACTTACCTGTAGTTAATCTTAAGAATATAAACTTAGATTCTTTAGCTTATGATAACCCAGAGATATTGAAAAGTCTTAACAATATAGTTGAGACACCTCATATTGTTTTGTATCAAAAGTACTACTCGGGTATTATGACTGTAATTACAATTTCTGTAATGTCTTTTATTATTTATAAACTGTATAGAACTGGCATACACAAAAGAATAATGAAATTCAGAGAAAATAAAGACCCTGAAAATAATGATCATGAATTAGACGTTAACCCCTCAAGTATTAGTATGGGACCTTCCCTTCGAATCGGCTAACATGCATCTCATTAGATTAAACGTAAACTCCACTTTTAAAGGCGTAGTTTACTCTAAATCGGGGGGCTGTTATGGTTTCCCAATGTTAGGGAAAACCCTTAATTAACAGTAATATATTGATTATATAGATTTCTGTATAAAATGCATTATCATCATCTTTAGGCTAACTTTGCGTCCCGCGGTCCTGTGGAGCCAGTCCGGGCGCAACCGTTAAGCCGGCTACATCATATTCTGTCGCGTGTCTGCCAGTTCATTTTTTATTCAAGTTCAAACCCGAATTGTGTCAAGGCTAAAGCCCTTAATAAATTACTACTTCCGTGTAACCAACAAAGTGTTTTTTTTTAAAAACTGTTTCTCGGATTCTCGTATAACAGTACGTTTCTGAGAATGCATGGATGGATGTTTATTACTTTTCACGCAAGAACTACTTAAACGCATTTGGAAAAAATATGGCACACGGGTGGTTTAAAATTAGAAATAAAATATGTAACTTTTGATTGCGATATTTTAATCATCGGGGCGTAGCTAGTCTATACTAATATATAAAGCTGAAGAGTTTGTTTGTTTGAACGCGCTAATCTCAGGAACCTGCCTACCTACTGGTCCGATTAGAAAAACTCTTTTTGCGTTGGATAGCCCCTTAAATCAGGAAGGCTTTAGGCTATATAACATCACGCTGCGACCAACAGGAGCGGAGCATAACTAACTCCACGCAAACGAAGTCGCTGGCGGCCGCTAGTATAAGGTATAAATGCGTAAGTTTCTGAGAATGCATGGATGGATGTTTATTACCTTTCACGCAAGAACTACTTAAACGTATTTGGAAAAAAATATGGCACACGGGTGGTGTAAAACTAGGCATGCTAGTATGAGTGCGCGGGTTTGATTCCAGGTCAAGCAAGTACCAATGTAACTTTTCTAAAATTATATGTACTTTCTAAGTATATCTTGGACACCATCATTGGTGTCCAGTCATCTGAAGGTAAAGGTAAATATCTTGAGGAAACCTGGACTTTAAGTCTGAAATCTCGGTAATTACGCTCAATCCTTCTCTGTATGTATGTATATGTGTGGAGATCTGTACCCAGCAGTGGGACGGTAAAAAAGGTTGATGGTGATGATAGGCTAGTAATAACACATAGGCTACTTTTGATCGCGATATTTTAACCATTGGGGTGCAGCTAGTGTTGTGTAGGCCACCCATCATAACGCGGTAAGTGTAATTTAACCTAATTGCGCCATAGTAGACTCTCTTTTTTGTTGGGAATCATCAAATGACTACTCCCGCTCTGGGCGGAGCGGAAGAGCGTGTCAGACTTTTACTGACTAAAACCAGCCCATGTTTCTTCACTTGCCTGTGCGACGGCCAGGGCCACGGTTTCTTTTTTAACCAACCCGCAACCCTGACCCAGGAGGCATCGGTCTTCGTGGACCCCGTCACGATGTGCTGACATCTCTTTGCCTTCAACTCGGGTCTGGTCCTTTCCGTGCGGCGAGCTGCCCACTGCCCACCGCCCGGCTATAGTAAACCCTCAAATATGGATGTAGTTACCCTCCTATATTGATTTCCATGTACGTGGCAAATTTGAGGTCGGTAAGCTAATTTTACTTATGGCAGCTAACACAGCAACACAACAAATCTATTTATATGCTCACTAGCTTTCCGCCCGCGGCTTCGCCCGCATGGAGTTCAGTTACATCGCGTTTCCAAGGGAACTCTTCCAAAGTCCGGAATCAAAACTATCCTATGTTATTTCTCAAGAGCTCTATCTTTGTACCCAATTTCATTAAAATCAGTTCAGTGGTTTAGACGTGAAAGCGTAACAGACAGACAGACAGACAGACAGAGATTACTAATGCTACAATTGGTAACCAAAATTATTCGTTTCGTTTTATTATTTACTAGCTTTCCGCCCGCGGCTTTGCCCGCATGGAGTTCGAATATATCGCGCTTTTTAGATTTCCCTCGGGAATATCAAATTTTTCCGGGATAAAAGGTAGCCTATGTTCTTTCTAAGGGTCTAAAAATCATCTGTACCAAATTTCATCAAAATCGGTTGAGAGGTTGAAGCGGGAAAGCGTAACAGACAGACAGAGTTACTTTCGAATTTATATTATTAGTATGGATTTATTACTTACTAGCTTTCCGCCCGCGGCTTCGCCCGCGTGGAGGTCGGTTATATCGCGCTTTTTAGATTTCCCTCGGGAACATCATATTTTTCCGGGATAAAAGGTAGCCTATGTTCTTTCTCAGGGTCCAAAGATTGTCTGTGCCAAATTTCATCAAAATCGGTTGAGAGGTTTAAGCGGAAAAGCGTAACAGACAGACAGACAGACAGACAGACAGACAGACAGACAGACAGACCGACAGACAGACAGACAGAGTTACTTTCGCATTTATAATATTAGTATGGATACAATAAATTCAGTACTACAAACCATGTACAGCGATTTTCCTCTATATTAAATGGTTTATAGGAATGTAGATGACTTTTTTTTTCTATTATTCCCAAGGAAAATACGTTCCTCATAAACACAAAGAACTTACAGCTAATTACCACGTGTATGTGTCGTGTTCAGGCCATTAACTACAGGATCCTTCACGATGTTTTCTTAAACACTCGCCATTATAATATATCAGTACATACGCGTATCTTTGGGACGATATATAAAGAGTGCTGTACATAAATAAACCCGTCATCTGATGCCGTTAACATAATGTGTATATATTAGAAGTGTGTGCATATTATGTTACCGGGATCCCACTTTGCGCTCGTAAAATGTATTCAAATTTTGTTTGTGACACATTACACGGTAAAATACTAAGATACTCGATGTCATATATTAAATACATGTTGATTGAACAATCTAATATATTATGGCTAATGTGTCTTTTTGTGGATCTCGTAATTCCTATTCTTTGATCCTTGTAACTTCGACTAAAGTGAATTTGATGATGATAATGATGATGATGTTCTGATCGATTTCGGCCACGGCGAACAATTCGACTCCTAGCCGATGATTTGGCGCTCATGCGCCCGAAGATGGCTTATGTAGCCTATCTTGGCGGCGAAACTTCGTGCACACTGAGGGCACGTAAGCACGCCGTCGACGTAGTTATATGTGATGGCAGCAGGTGGGCGGGCCTTTAATTGGTCGCGTTTGGCATCGAGGACAGCTTTGCGCTGCTCCTCAAACTACAGAAAAATGTATTTAGCGAGGTATCAATACTAGATACGGTTGATTTCAACATGAATGATGTAATCAAATATTTGTAACAATAGCTTGAAAACTTAAAAGAGTGTCCATGGAGTTTCTTGCCCGTTCTTCTCCATAGGTACCTACTCTTTGGAATGGGCGACTAGCTTCATCTTATTGACTGACCGACCTTCTGACAATTCAAAAGTGCCTGTAACTGGTTTGTTTGAAATAAATGCTTTGATTTGATTAGAGTCAAGTCATTTCAAGTCTAAGAATTCGTCAACTGCATAATAAAGTTCATTAAGAAATTTAAACAATCTGTTTTTGAATTTAATAATACATATTATTATAGTCTCTAATGTCCGGCAATTTCACTATACAACAAAATTTTTTATTTATGCGAAACCCGTCACCCGTGCCCAGTATTTTTAAATAAATAATCTATGTATGTATAATATATCAAAAAGATATCATGAAAAACCACAAAGTTATTAGCTTGCTATTCAACTTGGTTGTCCCAACAAAAATATGGTTAACGCTCCGCTCGGGCGGGCGAGCGCGGTGCGTTGACCTCTGGCATCAGCTGTGGCGCGCGCACAGGTACTATGATCTATCGTAACCGCCCGCTCTGCAACAATTTCTAAATGTATTTGGGAAAAAATATAACATGGTGTAAAAATATAAGCATTTAAATCGATTCCAATAGGATTCGATTTAGTTGCTTATTCTAAACAAACTGAATTCAGGTTCAAATAACCAAAAAATAACGTTGTATATTTACAAAAATGTGTTTATCATTTGAACTCAAAAGTTTTTAAGAGGTTTCTTCATTTGATAAGACGTTCGATAATAGAAGGTTATTATATTTCATGAGAATCAGTTAAATATATCCTTTTGTTAATTAGGCTGCAAATTGAATATACCAATATTAACTCAACTTCAATTCAAGCAATTTACATTCAGTCTAGTATGGAGGAGATGAGATGATTACAGGCATTTATAGATATACAGCTACTATTGAAGATCAAACCCTAATCACTTTGCTTCTTATCAAGTAATAATGCTAATGTACCTACGCGCTAATGTATACTGAGCAAAATGTCACCCCCGGATAACTCGATATCTACATTAGAACTTAATTAATCAGACCATAATGTTTCCGCTACTCCGATACAGGGCTCCTCTGTTTGGGAGATGGATGGGACCCACCATGCGGGTCCAGTGCGTAGACAGACAGGCTCGTTCCTCACGATATTTTTCTTCACTGTTTTTAACTGACTTCAAAAAAAGGAGGTTATCAATTCGACCCGTGTATGTAGGCCAAATTTCAAGTGTATATTTTTATGTTTGTGCACGTATATTTCCGGAACTACAAGTCCGATTTAAATAATTCGTTTTTGTTGTACTATGTATTGATCAACTTAGGGAATACTATAAGTTTCATCAAAATCGGTTCAGTAGTTTTTGTTTCGTATTGATGAGAACTTATTCTAACATGGGTTATGGCTACCACTATTGTTAAGAAGTGAAAAAGTAATTTTCGAATTTCTTAAAAAAAACATTTTCTATCGAACTGAAAAGCATGAAATATTTTTTTTTTACAAAAAAATAGAAACCGACTTCAAAAATACAGTTAAAAAGAATAAAATAATTTTACTTTTGTCATGGCTCTAGAAGTCGGTGTCGAGCTAAACAACAGATACCTCGACACACCTTTTACATGTTTTTTTTTTTTTTTAAGTCGGTCACTATTTTTTGTAAAAAGTGTTTTTGAGAAGACTGATGATGAACACCACCAGATAAAGTCTTGCCGCCAAGAGATTCATCGTGTTCCGGCATGATGTCTGCTGAAGCATTACGGAGGACGGGTCTGAGCAGTTGTGTTTCGATGTGTGCCGGGTACGATGCGTCAAATGACATTCACATCAATCTCCCGTTGGCGTAGCATTGGTCGCTTGTTTTTTTTTTTATTATTTGATGAAACTATCACGACATCTCCCGCTCTGGGAGCGGAAGGGCGTGTCAGACTTTTACTGACTCAAACCCACCCGTGTTTCTTCACTTGCCTGTGCGACGGCCAGGGCCACGGTTTCTTGTTTAATCAACCCGCAACCCTGACCCAGGAAGCATCGGTCTTCGTGGACCCCGTCACGATGTGCTGACATCTCTTTGAGGCGCGCGTGAAACACAACGCTCCGTCGACTGGGGCTTGCTTTTTTGGGTTTACCATTGCATCACTTCGCTCTCCTACCGTCTTCTTTCCTATTTACTCAGTTTTTTGACTGAACAGTCTTAATAAACTAGCGCGCTTTACCATCAAAGATTGCATCTCTGCTTAACATCGGGCGGGATTGCGGTCAAGCACTAATCCATACTTCCATACTAATATTATAAATGCGAAAGTAACTCTGTCTGTATGTCTGTCTGTCTGTCTGTCTATTACGCTTTCCCGCTTAAACCTCTCAACCGATTTTGATGAAATTTGGCACAGACAATCTTTAGACCCTGAGAAAGAACATAGGCTACCTTTTATCCCGGAAAATATGATGTTCCCGAGGGAAATCTAAAAAGCGCGATATAACCGAACTCCACGCGGGCGAAGCCGCGGCCGGAAAGCTAGTTCATAATAATTAAAAAAAAAACTACAACGTTACCACTAGGCCACCATGACTCCAGAATCTCTGGTAAACAGAAAATTATAGTAACAATGTGGTCCTGGTATTTTTTCTCGGTGGTAGGCAACAACATCAGCCGCCGGCATAAGTTACCACCCACCAGACAAAGTCTTGCCGCCAAGCGATTCGTCGTGTTCCGGCATGATGTCTGGTGAAGCCGTACGGAGGACGGATCTGAGCAGTTGTGTTGCGATGTGTGCCGGGTACGATGTGCCTAATGTTGTTGTGTCGGGAGTTTGGTCGTGGAGGGTCTCCAGATCATCCTCTGGCGCAGCATCGTTGGTCGTGTTGTTAGGTTAAACATTGCATCACCTCGCTCAACTGCCGTCTTCCTTCCTATTCACTCAGTTTTTTTGAGTGAATAGGCTTAATAAGCTAGTGTGCTTTACCATCAACGATTGCATCACTGCTTACCATCAGGCGGGATTGCAGTCAAGCACTAGTTTATAACTATTAAAAAAAAAAAAAACAATTGAAACATTACAAGGTGAATATGAAGTGGTTCTAACGCCCATGCCATACATTTACCAAGCCTTAAGAATTGTCAAATCTAACAAAATTACTTAACTTTTTCACGAAATTAATTTGCGTTCATTTAACATAGTAATTAGCTCAAATTAATTAATTATTAATTTAAGTTAGTTAATTATTAATTATGTTAAATAAATTAATTATTAATTAAGTTAATCAATTAATTATTTAGCAGTAAAATATTATCTAGAAGGCAGAGATGAACAATAACACCGGAAGGAGAGCACAAGTGGTATTATCAGTGATTATCTTCACAAAGGTCAACTGCCTATATCTAAACGTAAACAAAGCAAAAGAAATATGTAAGGATCATAGTTAGTGGCGTTTTGTCGTTTCTGTTTACCCCATGGGTAGAAACCGCCGCGAGTCAAGATTCTCAATAATCTTAACTTAATTCTTCTATATTAAAATATATTCTTCTTGCTAGCGTATTAATGACCTAAAGTTCAGCGTAACCATGGTAAAAGTTTAGCGTATCGATGGCCAAAAGTTGCGCGTATCGATGGTAAGAATTTCAAATATCTTTAACCCTAAATTCAGCAAATGGAAAAGTTAATTTTCAACAACACAATCCAATATATTATGTAACAAATCTCTTCACCCTGTCAATTTCGCGACGAAATACGAGATTACTTCGTAGGTTCGTAGCAGTCGTAGCCTCGTAGCAAAATGCTACGCGCCCCGCTACGCTCACGTAGCATTCCGCCCCGATGCTGCTACGAATCTCGTATGCTACGGACATCCAATAGTAGAATGGAATGTGATTCTATTGTTTGTTTAGATCGGAACGTCGAAGTGAAACACGTTTATAGTGGAACGGTGTCTTTTTATGTCTTGTTATATAGATGGGTGGCGATGGGTAAAAAACCGGTTATTTATTAGGGTAAATACCCGAATGATGGCTGTTTTAATTATTTATTTTGATTATTTTTAGAGTGAGCTTGCTTGTAGATGACTTATGCGGAGTTAAGAGAAAAGATGTAAAAATATTTGTTAAAATACTTACTGAGAATCAACCAGAAAACGATAATTGATATTCGATTTTTTTAAATCTAAGTTTATTGAAAATTATTTTAGAAATAAAAACACCCAGATATATACCAGGAATAATAAATAATAGAATAAAATCTTTATTTTATACAGCACATAAATTACAGAATAAAAATATATAGATTTGTCGTCCTCCGTGGCGCAGCGGCCAACACGCCTGCCTGTGCCGTGGAGGCCCCGGGTTCGATCCCCGGCCAGGTCATGATGGAAAAACGATCTTTTCCTGATTGGCCTGGGTCTTGTATGTTTATCTATGTATGTCATCATCATCATCTTAGCGTTTATCCCGGTTGCATCCGCGGCTTTCGCGTTGGAGCCCGGGGTCCGCTTTCTTGCTCAATTTCCTCCACTTCTTTGGTCTACCTCGCTTGTTTCGGCCCAGCGGAATGTATATATTATAAATATAGTATCGTTGAGTTAGTATCCTATAACACAAGTCTCGAACTTACTTTGGGGCTAGCTCAATCTGTGTGATTTGTCCGTATATATTTATTTATTTATTATTTTATTTAAATTTGTGACACAATGCGCGGTCTTATCGCTAAGACCGGCGCAGGTATAATACCATCCTTACTCCCTTCCTAAGTTGCTGAATTCTTAAGAAAGGTTTAAGTACTGCAAAGACTGTTTGAAAAGGAGAAAAAGTTCACTTAATGTAGCTTGGAGTATTTGTTGAAGCACTAAGCGATAAAAATCTATAGGAAAGACTTTGAAAGCTTTTAACCTACTTTTTCACTGAACAGGCTAAGATATATACTAGTTTGTTCTGATGTTAAGTTTTCTTTTAAATCCAATTAAACTTAACCAATTGCTTACAATAGTAATTAATGGTAATTGTTGCTAAATGTGTTCATTATAATAAGAGACTAGCTGCGTACTGCGGTTCCACCTGCATAAGTTTGGAGGCATACATTTTTTTTAATAATTATAAACTAGTGCTTGACTGCAATCCCGCCGTAAGCAGTGATGAAATCGTTGATGGTAAAGCGCACTAGTTTATTAAGCCTATTACTTAAAAAACTGAGGAATAGGAAGGATGATGGCAGTTGAGCGAGGTGATGCAATGTTAAACCCAAGACCAACACGACCAAACGAAGCTGCGCTAGAGGGAGATTGATCTGGAGACTCTCCACGACCAAACTCCCGACACAACAACATTTGGCGCATCGTACCCGCCACACATCGCAACACAACTGATCAGCCCCGTCCTCCGTACGGCTTCACCAAACATCATGCCGGAACACGACGAATCGCTTGGCGGCAAGACTTTGTCTGGTGGGTGGTAACTTCTGCCGGTAGCCCAGACATAATCAGCCTATAATGTTTCCACTGTAGGGACACACGCCTCCTCTCGGTGAGAGAGAGTGGGTCGTAATCTACCACGCGAGCCCAGTACGGGTTGGTAGATGTCACGTGTCTTGGAGGTTTTTACCTCCGGGACATGCTGGTTTCGTCACTATATTTTTCTTCACCGTTTTGAGAGCAGTGGTGATGAAATAATTAACACAAAATAAAGCGCCTTATGGGGTTCGAACCTACGACCTACAACTTGTATGTCGCAGCTGATATCACTAGGCTACCGCTGCTCTCGTAAGCGTAATATATGTATAAAGCTGAAGAGTTTGTTTGTTTATTTGTTTGAACGCGCTAATCTCAGGAACTATTGGACCGATTTGAAAAATTCTTTTTGCGTTGGATAATTCATTAATCCAGGAAGGCTATATAATATCACGCTGCGACCAATAGGAGCGGAGTAGTACCAATATAACTTTTCTAAGTTATATGTTCTTTCTAAGTATATCTTGGACACCAATTAATTACAAGGTGAAGGAAAACATCTTGAGGAAACCTGGACTTTAAGTCTGAAATCGCCAACCCGCATTGAGCAAGTGTGGTGATTTCGCTCAATGCTTCTCTCTATGAGAGGAGACCTGTAGCCAGCTGTGGTACGATAAAAAAAAAGGTTGATGACCTCCATAACCCAGTTACCCAGTTATTAGGTAACACGATACTCCTTACTTAGCCTGCAGGGTAACACACTATAAGTAGTAACGGGTTTCAATTTGACAGTTCAACAACATTCATTTCGTAATTTACTTTATTGAGCAGACACATTTTCGAACGCCTGGAGCAATGGATTTGGAGCAAATGGATTGCCAAATGTGCTTCGAAATGATGTCAACTGATAGTAGTAGTGTGTTACGTAATCACATCATTCATCATTATCATTTCAGCCGAAAGACTGCTGGACATAGGCCTTCCCCACGGATCTCCAAGACGACCGGTCCTGCGCCTCCCGCATCCAGCGGTTTCCCGCGACCTTCACTGGGTCGTTGGTCCACCTTGTCGGGGGCCTCCTGCGTCTTCCAGTGCGTGGTCGCCACTCGAGAACCCGTCGGCCCCATCGGGCATCGGTCCTACGGGCAATGTGCCCGGCCCACTGCCACTTTGGTGTTGCAATTCTTCGGGCTATGTCGGTTATTCTCGTTCTTCTGTGGATCTCCTTACGCAATCACGGTGCGGTTTATGATTTAAGCTTCTGATTATCCGTAACGTAACTGACAAATATCTAAAAATAATGGTAAGTATTTATTACTAGAAATATATTCAAAGTAATAAAGAGTCTGAGTCAAATATTTGTTGTAGGTATTACTGGGGATTGGTATACTATAAGCGAGGGTATAAGTTATAATACACAATCTAGAGCACCAATAATAATTAATACGAACATATATTGATATTATTTTAGATACATAACGAATGATATAAAAGCGTAACGAAACGGTAACTCATAAAGATAGCGATACTTTTGTTGCCAACATACAAAATATTATGAAACGTATATATTGTACTTACACTTTTACGAGGATTCATTTCGTTTATTACGTTGACAGTGTTCATTCTTTAAATATACATTTTTGAATATTTTCTTTTTAAGACGATGTTTATTTTTTTGTCCCTAAGCTTGCATTCTCGTTAGGAGGATTCACAAAAGAGGTTTTACTTTAATACCATAGTAGCCAATGTGTGCTAACTTTCTTGCAGTAACATCCGAGATTAAAAACGAAAGGATGGAACGAAATTATTGTGTACAAACGACAGCACATCGAGCAACTACAAGCTGTCAGATTTCTTTATTATATTTTTAATTTAATGTATAAAACATTAAGGCTTAAAATTGATTGGGACTTTCTGACAGTTTTCGGATATTGACAAGCTGTCGTCCGTACATCATATTTCACAACTTTGAATAGAATAGAATACTCTTTATTATGTGCACCATATACATTACACAACATATGGCACAACGGTCGATCTTATCGCTAAGAGCGTTCTTTTACAGACCATTGAATTGGAATACCAAGTGGAAGGAGAGACTGATTCAGAAAATATTCTAGCTAGTGTGACTGAAAATCGACCCCAACAAAGTTGACAGAACTCTAGACGATGGAATGTTTTTTTTAATCATTATAAACTAGTGCTTGACTGCAATCCCGCCTGATGGTAAGCAGTAATGCAATCGTTGATGGTAAAGCGCGCTAGTTAATTAAGCCTATTCACTTAAAAAAGCTTAGTGAATAGGAAGGAAGACGGCAGTTGAGCGAGGTGATGCAATGTTAAACCCAACAGCACGACTAACGATGCTGCGCCAGAGGGAGACTGATCTGGAGACCCTCCACGACCAAATTCCCGACACAATAACAATTGGTGCATCGTACCCGGCAAACATCGCAAAACAATTGCTGAGACCCGTCCTCCGTACCTCAAAAAAGCATTCTCATTCAGCTAAAACATAAAAACAGCTCAAAAATAGTTTTTAGACACATTGTTACTGACACTATCAGTCACCATCATCATCATCTCAGCGTTTATCCCAGTCGCATCCATAGCTTTTCAGCTTTGGAGTCTGGGGTCCGCTTTACCAGTCTAACTGCTGATTTTGGCTAAACTTCGATATTTTCCGTGAAGCGACTGCCGTCTGACCTCCACAACCCGAAGGCGATATCTAAGCATTGCAGTTAGACCAATTATTGGACTTTTGAGGGCTCCAACAACCCGTAACGACTGCCACCAGATGTTTGTATGGCAACCGGGACCAACGGCTTAACGTGCTTTCCGAGGCACGACCAGACCGGTGCAAGTATTCATATTCATGCATACAAATACTTGCACTGTGCGGGGATCGAACCCGCGCCACCTTGCGCAGCGGCCGCGTCCGCTACCGCTACGCCACGGAGGCACTATCTGTCTGTGAGTAACGAGACTGACACTATCAGTCTCGTTACTTATTATTGGACAGCCTCCATGTTACCAATCGACAGCCTCCGTGGAGTAGCGGTAGCGAACGCGGCCGCTGCGCAAGGAGGCACGGGTTCGTTCGCCGTACTGTGCAAATATTTGTATGCATGAATATGAATATTTGCACTGGTCTGGTCGTGCCTCGGAAAGTATGTTAAGCCGGTGGTCTCGGTTGCCATATGACCATCGAATGGCAGTCGTTATGGGTTGGTCTAACTGCAATGTTTCGATATCTTCTTCGGGTTGTAGAGGTCAGACAGCAGTCGCTTCACGGAAAATATCGAAGTTTAGCCAAAATCAGCAGTTAGACTGGACTCCAGACTTCAAAGCTGGAAAAGCTTCGGATGCGACTGGGATTAACACTGAGATGATGATGATGATGTCTATGAGTCTTGTTACAGGAAATAAATTATTTGATAAATAAATAAATAAAACGGTTAAGGTTATTTACAGCACAAAACAACGAGTGATTCCTCTCTTTCAATTCACTTCCTTTCAAACAGCCATAATTATAAATAAATTATGGCAGTATCCGTAAAAGAAGTAATAAAAGTGATAATGAAAGATTTGTTTGACATAAATTTATAATATTACTATTAATTTGAATTATGTAATTAATAATTACCCAATAATTCAATTATGTAATTACTAATTATCCCATGTGGTACATGGCTTAGAATAGTACCAACCCATATCCTCCCGTGGGTGTCGTTAGAGGCGATTATGCGAGCTCTTACCAGGAAAGCGGGCAGCAGCGCTTCTGTTGTGGAATATCAAGTTACTGCATCAACCCGTCTGCCAAGCGTGGGGATTCTCCCAAAGCAATGAAAGCCTTTGGGGAGGGCTCCAAGCAAACTGCAAGCCCAGCAGTGTACCTCTATAGGCTGAAGAAGACGAAGAGTTACTAATTATAACAATGTTGACCTAATTATTATATTTTTGCATGCAATTGATACCTACTCTGTATATCTAAACACGACATTTAAATAAGACTGTAGCATAATTAGGAAAGAAAAAAAGAGAGTGGTTTTGCCCTCCGCGCCAAAACAAATTACGTACCAGAGACTATACAGACGACAGCACATCAAGCTACTACAATCTGTCAGATTTCCTTATTAGATTTGCAACTTTATCTCTAAAGCATTAAGGCTCAAGGTTGATTGGGAATATCTGGCAGTTTGGGGTAGCTTGACCTGCTGTCGTCCCTACAAAGGTTACATCGACTTTTGTAGTCCTTTTTACCAAAACCTACATACACATCGTTAATTAAAACAAAAAGCCTGATACTGACACCTCTCGCCTCTTCACCTCGGGGCTTGTGGTTAAATAATAAACAGCAGTACAACACCAAAATTGCGTTACACTGTGGGGTTTATTCATAAACGATGATTAAAGTTAATTGACCTTAAAATGGTCAAAAATGTATGGTTAAAGAATCGCTAATCACCAGTTAACTTTTTTTTTATAAATTACAAACTAGCGCTTGACTGCAATCCCGCCTGATGGTAAGCAGTGATGCAATCGTTGATGGTAAGACGCGCTAGTTTATTAAACCTACTCACTCAAAGGAACTGAGTAAATAGGAAGGAAGACGGCAGTTGAACGCGGTGATGCAATGTTAAACCCAACAACACGACCAACGATGCTGCGCCACAGGGAGGCTGATTTGGAGACCCTCCACAACCAAACTCCCGACACAACTACATTTCACGCATCGTACCCGGTACGTATATCGCAACACAACTCCTCAGACCCGTCCTCCGTACGCAGCTTTAAGCAAGGTTTATGAATAAGGAGAATTATTACTATCAATTTGAATCATTTTGAATCATATTGCTGATCCATTTCTCCATGTGTTCGAAAAATTCGTCTGCTCAACAACGTAAATAAAGTAATGAATGCTGTTAAACTGTCAAAATCAAACCCATTGCTACTGACAGTGTGTTACGCAATTACCCTACTAGTCGATCGATCAGGTTAAGTTACGCTTGCCGCGGTTGCTCTGTGGATGGGTGACCATGTTCACATACCGAGACCCTTCGGACCTCGAAAAGCACGTTAAGCCGTTGGTCCCGGTTGTCATTTATAGATTTTTGACAGTCGTTTCGGGTTGTCAGAAGTTCGAAAGTCTGCTTTGCTAACCAGACTTTCCAAGGGTATCTTCATCATCATCAACCTTTTTATCGTACCACTGCTGGGCACAGCACTCTTCTCATACAGAGAAGGATTGAGCGTAATCACCACGCTTGCTCAATGCGGGTTGTCGATTTCAGACTTAAACCCGCGCACTCATACTTGAGAGGCTAGTGTTTTAACCACTAGGCCACCACGACTTTCCTGCAAGGTTTTCCATTACATTGGGAGAGTTTGTCATAATCTCCATGCTTGGCAGACGGGTCGGAGATCGCAGTAATTTGATATTCCACAGGAGAAGCGCTGCAGCTAAATTCGGTCAGACTGGAAGAAGACTCCAACGTAGGTCCAAAAAGGCTAGGCGTATGACTGACACCTTTAAAAATAACTGCTTCGCAGTTACCCTATTATATTGTTATGCTCTTTGTTTACAGTCCACACCGACTCTCTTCAAAAGATTTTCCGTACGAGTGCATTCTCAACTCCACCGATTTGAACACAGATGCGAAGCCAAAAGTTTTCAAAATTCATTGTGATAGAAAATGGACTTGAATGTGCTGGTATCTAAGATTGTTACAGAGTACATAAATCATTATTGCTTTACGAGGTTAAATAAAACTAACTAGCGAAACTCCACGAGACGACGTAATGGGCATTGATTTTTCAACGTAAACGAAAATATGGTCCTCATACGAAGGCTCAGAGTCACACAAAGGGCAATGGAAAGAGCTATGCTCGGAGTTTCTCTGCGAGATCGAATCAGCACTGAGGAGATCCGCAGAAGAACCAAAGTCACCGACATAGCTCTGTGACTCGCTAAACTTAAATGGCAGTGGGCAGGGCACATTGCTCGTAGAACCGATGACCGATGGGGCAGTAAGGTTCTGGAGTGGCGGCCACGTACTGTAAGACGCAGCGTAGGGAAGCTCCCAACAAGATGGACCGATGACCTGGTGAAGGTCGCGGGAAGCCGATGGATGCGGGCAGCACAAGACCGGTCAGCGTGGAAAGCCTTGGGGAGACCTTTGTCCAGCAGTGGACATCTATATGCTGAAGAAGAAGAAGAGAGAACGAAAATAAATATGTCGTGGATCGTCGGTGTCAGTTTAATGAAAGTAGTTCATTTGAGTTACATAGTCGTGGGGCGAACGCTGTGACCGAGTCGTTGTGTTAAGTGAGGATTGTTGAACGGTCACTTTACATTGAGACGCGGATCAGGGAACTTCTCCGCGGCGAAACTGTCGGTTTGCCTATTTAAATTGTGATTGTCATGAATGGAGGTTATATTTACCACTTACGAAATGGACCCTTACCACCACACCAAGATGCTGACGACCCTACCGCTCCGCCGTCGCTGACTCCGACGATATACAAAATAAAGTTTAAGATTAAAACTTAGTTTCCTTTGGTATAAACTTCACAGGCGGTTTCGTAATCCCATCATATGTTTATGGCTCATATTACAAGTAACAACAGTAACTGTGGTTGTTAACCTGTAAGAAAAATGTATCAGCTAATTACTATTTTTATTCAGAGCGTTAAGATATCTATAGCCATCTCTTTTTTTTTTTTTTTTTTTTGATATGGCATCTTGTAGGTGGCTACTAGGAGACTGTAACTACTTAATCGAACTTTCCTGTGGATGCCTTAATTAAAATTAAAGCCTCCAGATGGGGGCACTTAAAACTAAATTAAAATTAGGCGACTACGCACTAAGGGCACCCCCTGTGGGGTACGAACCTCGGCTTAGGGCGTCACTAGAGAGGACAGCAAGGGACGGCTGGATCGAATGTGTTCTTAATGGTTTGATGACCATGACGTTTCCTAGTACTAGCTCTGAGAAGAAACGCCGAAACAAACTCAGAGGTCATTGATGGGACATTATGATATTACTGGCTCAGCTGCGGCGCGGGCTGGTCTTCATCGGACAAGGGACGGGGAAGGGGATTACTACATGGATAGCCATCTCAGCTGTGAAGTTTACTTAAGAAAAACTGTTTTTATTTAATCAAA